>CAJQUW010014131.1:0-26374 GCA_907163375.1 Prostheceraeus crozeri | reverse complement strand
ACCAGCTCCGCTGTTCACTACATTACCTCTTATTTCTTCAATTGAACGAACTTAAGGTTCTATGGCTACGCCTGATTTCCTCTCATGTTTACTATCAGACGGAGTACTACTCCTAAAGGTTTCACCTGCCACAGCTATGTTAGCAATTTTGTTTTTTATTTCCTCTGAAAGTTTTTTAATTTTTTCAGTTCTTCAGAATCATTCTTAAGTTTACGAATAGCTTCTAGTTGTTTTAATTCGTTTTGAGACTTAGCAGCATTTGATATTGCACTAGCTGTACTACCTATAGCAGCTGCTCCTTTTGCAGTAGATGTAATCAAATCTTTATTATTTTTAATCAAGTTAACGATACTTCCTATGCCAGAAAAGATGCCAGCTCCACCGTTTACACTAGCTACGCTGCTTGCACTATCTCCTTCTTTTTGAACTGTTTCTACATTGTTATAATGGTAAACAGATTTCATGGATGGTTCATGTGCTATTTCTTGATTTGAAGCAAAATGTTTAAGATTATGTTTATAAATTACCTGCATTTTTTAGTAATAAGTTTGTCTTTTGGAAAAAATATTTACGTTAAGATTTACGTTTATGATTGGTTAATAACCTGAGGACCTTTGGTCCGATTAAGATTTACGTATGTGAATGTCCAACAACTTCGTGATATCTTTATTAATTTTCCGTTGCACTTTCTCGATCGCGTCAAGCAGCGTGTGATGTACTTTAATTTCTTTTCTATTAACTTGCATTTTCTGCTGATTCATCTTCAACGCCACTTTAAGAGCATTTAACTTAATTTTAAGAACATCTAACTGAGTTTTAACAGCATCTAATTGTTCTTTATTTCCTTTAGAGTTTTCTTGTAAATTGTTCTTTAATTCATTTTCTAAATTGATTTTAAGAGTTTTCATTTTATCAACTTTTTGATTAAGTGAGTTTACTTCATTTATTATTCTATTCATCTTTTTCATTTGTTGTGTAATTTTAGAACTCAATTCATCAACACTTTTTTGGAATGTAGCTTGTAACTGCTTTAAATTTTTTAAAATTCTTTCATGAAGTTTTTCTATTTAATCTTCTAATTGTTCTTGCAATACTTTTATCTGATGTTTATTTTTAATGACTGCAGATTTTAACTTTATAGAAAGTAATATTAAAATTTTAGATTGTTCTGAAATCTTTTTAAAAAGTTTTGCTATATCTGCTAGCTCTCTATCCTTTTTATCAAGTTAAAATAATTTTTCGTTTAATGATTTGTCATTAAGTTTAAGCAACTTTAATTCATTCATCAGTGGAACCAAAACATCGTTTATATATTTTTCTTTTAAGTCATTGATTTGTGTATCAACATATTGTTTATTTGTTAACTCTCTTTTTGTTGCGGAAGGATAGGAAGATGCAATGGACCAGATAAAACGTCTCCAGTTTTCATAATATAATTTTCTATTTCTATTTCTAATTCACGATTATTCGGGATATATGCACCTCCACCAACATTTGGTAACATCATTTTTTAAACAATAAAAAAGTAATTTTTTCTTACATAAAAATAAAAAAATGGAAAAAGCAAATTAAAAAAAATTATATTCGTCCGTATCATCCTGTTCTTCTTATTTGACGAGATCATCGGGATCTGAAAATAAATGTTTTGATAATAATAATAATCCATGTATAGATGTTAATGTTTTGTTTGAATTACAAGCCGAAATATTCAAAGAACAAACTAAAGGTTTACTTTCTATTGAAACAAATTATTGTATTTTTCGAGGCGATCCATTTATTAAATTTATGGATATAGTAAGCAAATATAATGATGTGGCTTATGTAGAATTAAATAAGGAAAACATGGTTATAATAGGTCATAATAATGATTATGGATTTATTAGAGCAGTGTTACCAATTAGTAATACAGATTGGATAGAAACTAAAATTATCAATTATATCAATATTAGAGAATTAGTTAGAAAATTAAAATCTTTTTCGAAAGAAAAAATTAGATTATTTGTTGATGAATATAATCAATACAATATTCATATTGAAAGTAAAAAACATAATGAAGAATTATTATGTCAAGTGTATTATAGAGATACAATTTATAAAAAAGAAATTTCTGATATGCCTCAAAGATATGATGATGATACTTATATAGGATTATATTCAAACTTAAATATTAATTTACTAAAATCTTATATAAATGGGTTAGGACAACAAGAAAAATTTATATGTGGACTACACGTTATACTATTAACAATGTCCATAATCATAATAATTTTAAAGAATCTTATAATAATAATTTTAAAGAGTCTGATAATAATGATGATGATTCTGAAACATCTGAAAAAGGTGTAAATGGTAAAAAAGATTATAAAAATATTAGTAATCATAAAAATGTAAGTGAAGAAAAATTTATATCTCAACATGATATTAATACTTCATATAATCAAAATTCACCTAAATTTCATTTTCTTACAATTGAAAATAATAATGATGGAATAGTTGAAGATACTTTTAGACAACTATGTGTCGGGTCTACAAAATTTAAATTAGGATTTACATCTAATCAATTTAAAATTTTATCATCTTTAATAAAAAATAAAAATGATCCAGATTATGGTGGTGTTATTAAATTTTCCAAAAGAGAACAAAGACCAATATTTTTCTCTATTATATTATTATGAGATAATAAATATAATTTGGAATTAGACATTCCTATCAGAGAATGGCATCCTATACCAAAAAGTGTAATTTATGATGTTGATGAAGAATCAATAGTTAGTGAAAATAAATTTAAATTATCTTTTGATAAAACATTATATGATGAAGGAAATAAAATAACTAAAGAACGTGAAATATATAATAATATATAATAACTCTCAAGACCTTGATAATAGAATGTTTATATCTAAAATTAAAACACAAATTTTTTCTTTAAAAAACAAAAAATGGAAAAGTTTTATTGTGTCTTATGTAAAAAAAGTTGCAAACAAAAAGAAGTTATCAATCTCATTTACAAAGTAAATTGCATTTACGAAATGTAGATCGAGTTGATGAAGGAAATATATTAAAATTAAATAATTATAAAAACTATCTAGAAACACTACCTACTGATATAAAAGTTAAAAAATATTTGATGATTATTCACATTCGGAATATAAAAAAGTTTTTAATAGTGAAGATGAACATGTACCAGATAGAAGATATTTATTTAGCGATAGTGATGAATTTAACGAAATAGATGAATTTGATGAAGCTGTAACAGATACAAAATATTTATTTAATGAATTTGTTGTACATAATGAAACGTATGAAACTTTTTATAATGTATTAACAAACTTTTATAATATATTTAGAAAATCTTTCAAATGTTATATGAATGTCGAAGTACTTTATACAAAAAATGGACCTGATGGAATTCCTGAAGAAATAATACAAGGACATTTTACAAATTCACAAGAAATTCATAATGTAAATGATATACAACCCATATTTGAATCGATGATAAATAAATTAGAAAATTGTATAATTGAAGCCCAGTTACGTGAATCTGGTTGGAGATTTGTTAAAATACTATCTAAGAAAATAGCAATTGATAAATATAAAAATAATACTGGTGGTAGTTATGTTCCTTTACCTTTTAGTTCACCACAAATAATCAACATAAAAAATGAAGATGATTATTGTTTTCTGTGGAGTGTTATAGCACATTTACATCCTGCAGAATATCACAAAGAAAGACTAAGTCATTATAATAAAGAAGAATACATAAATGAATTTGATCTCTCTGATGGATTAGATGAATTTCCATATGATTATAATAGGTTAATAAAGTTTCATAAAAAGAACAAAAATTTAATAGAAGTAAATGTTTTTGAATTAAATGTGAATTA
This sequence comes from Prostheceraeus crozeri, assembly GCA_907163375.1. Taxonomy (NCBI): domain Eukaryota; kingdom Metazoa; phylum Platyhelminthes; order Polycladida; family Euryleptidae; genus Prostheceraeus; species Prostheceraeus crozeri. The sequence continues at coordinate 22,490 of CAJQUW010014131.1, read as the reverse complement.
TGTTTCTATTGGTGACATTACTCCATTTTACTCAGATTCAAAAAAGTTTTATTTGAATAATAAAAATTTATGTCAATCAGAAATAGTTTATAATGATAGAGGAAATTATATGCATCATAATATTTTTTACCAAGGAAATATAATATGTACTGAAAAATCTCAAATTGTTAAAACATTATCACCAATAGTGATTAATCATAATAATTATAAAGGACGTAATTTTAATTATGGTTATGATTCCAATTATTCATCTTTATCTTTAGAATATCAACAAAAATTACAAAATTTAAATAAAATTTTACAAAATTGTGAAACAGATTATCAACAACAAGTAAAATTGTTACTGCAAGAATATCACCATAAATATCAAAATAAGATAGAAACGATTCAAGAATTAAATAAAGACAATAAAGAATTAAATAATGAAGAAAATGAAACCAAACAAAAAATAGATGAAGAATTAAATGAATGTCTTAAAAAATGTCAACAGCAATATAAATAACAATATAATAAAGAATATGAACAACAGCTACAAATATTCAATCAAAATTATCAACAGTCTGAAAAAGATTTTCAAAGACATATCGATTTAACACATGAAATATATCAAGATAAATTTGAAAAATTAAAACAAACAAAACAATCAGCACAAGCGAATATATTATATTATCAGGATCATTTTATATTGTGTAAAGATGTTTCTATATTTACAAAAACTTCAGATAATGCTAATTTTCCCTGTCTCCAATGTATGACGAGCTTTAGAACTAAAGAAGAAATGAATAGACATTTGGAGAATTGCCAACAAAATGAAACAGTTGAAAATACTTTTCCTAAAGATGATTATTTAATAGACATTATTTGAAAAATAAAGTACCCTTTACTATTTATTGTGATTTCGAAGCATATAATGTTAACATGACACAAAATTCTGTTAATGGTAAATATGAAAAAAGTGCACCTGAACAAAGTAAAGAAAAATATTTACTTGAACAAAAACCATTATGTTGGGGAATGTACATTCATCCAAATTATCCTGAATTATTTAAATCAGAATATTATCAATACTATGGTGAAGATAGTTCAGAAATGTTTACAAAGAAAGTAGAAGAATTACAAGGACGTTTTTTACAATTGCTTGAAACAAATATACCAATGCTTCTATTAACGGATGAAGAAAAATGTAATTTTGTTAATGAAACAAAATGTTATTACTGTGGAAAAGAATTTACAAATAATTATAAAACTGGCAGAGGTAGATATCTTGATAAAATAAAAGATCATGATCATCTAAATGGATTATATAAAGGTGCAGCACATAATTCTTGTAATCTTAATGCTAATAAATTTAAATATAACTTTGTTCCTTTATATTTCTACAATGGTTCTAAATATGGTTTCCATTTAGAAATGAAAGATTTATTTTCATCTGAAAAATTACAACAACAACAAATAAATGTACTATGTAAAACAGAAGAAGAATATTTTTCAATGCAATTAGGTTGTATTCGAATTTTAGATGCATTTAGATTTTTTACTCCTTATTCATTAGATGTTACGGGAAAAACTTTGAAACCTGAACAATGTAAAATATTAAATAAATATGATTTAAAACCTTTAAAAGGCATATTTCCGTATGAATATATAACTGGAGATATAAATAAAATAAATGAAATAATGAAAGAACAAAAGCCTCCTCCAATAAATAAATTTAAATCAACATTAAAACAATCACAATTATCTGAAGAAGACTATACAGAAGCTGAAAAGAATTGGAGAGAGTTAAATTGTAGAACAATGTATGATTATACAATGAAATATCTTCAGATAGATGTATTAATACTAGCTGATCTTTTCGAAAACTTTCGTGATATGTGTTTAGAATATTACGGAATAGATCCATGTTATTGTTATTCTACACCAGGTTTAACATGGTTAGCAGGATTAAAACATACTGGTGTTCAAGCCGATGGCTCTAGGACAAAGTCCGTTAAACTTAAACATTATAAAGAAAATACATATGATAAATTATTATTTTTTGAATCTTGAATTAGAGGTGGAGTTTCATCAGTTTTAGGTAATCGTCATGTACAGTGTTACAATAAAAAAGTAAATCCTGATGATTATGGAATAATGAAACCTTTATCTCCAGAAGAAAGTGATCAGTTTATAAAATTGTTTAATCAAAATATAGAAGGACTTATATCAAATGAAGAGAGTCAAGCAACAGTTGATGAATTCATGAGAGAAAACTATTTGTTATATTATGATTTTAATAGCTTATATTCTTCTTGCATGATACAAGAATTACCAACAGGTGAGATGGAATGGTGTAATATTCTTGATTATCAAAAAACATATGATGGAAATTATAATCATGGTTATATATATGAAGTTGATTTAGTATATCCTGATGAAATAAAAGATAAAACAAAATATTTTCCTTTCTGTCCCGAAAACAAAATTCCCAATATAGAAGATTTTTCAGATTATCAAAAATCTTTAATTCCTAAGAAATACAGACCAACAAAATAACTTATGTTAACACAAAGTAATAAAGGAAAGTATGTTGTTGAAGGAAGAATGCTAGATTGGTATTTAAAACATGGAATGATTCTCACCAAAATACATCGAAAACTATTTTATCAAAAATCTAGGTGGTTAAAAAATTATATAGAGTTCAATATTGAAAAACGTAAAATAGCTAAAAGAAATAAAGTTGATTTTGGAAACGTGTTCTTTAAATTAATGAATAATGCATTTTATGGTAAAACTTTAGAAAATTCTTAACTTTTATGATTTTTCGGTGTCCTGGAACGGTCATGATTTTAAGGAGAGAAATTGTAATTCTCAAATTTGAGTTTCTTAACTTTTATGATTTTACGGTGTCCTGGAACGGTCATGATTTTGAGGAGAAAAATTGTAATTCTCAAATTTGAGATTTTGAAAAATTTGAAAAATTGGTTTTTTTAAAAACGCCTAAATTTATGAATTTAGGTCTTCATAACCTGAAAAATGACCAAAATTCTTAAATTTAGTCGTTCTTTTAAAATACCAATTTTTCAAAAATGGTACTTTTTAAATGGACTAAATTTATGAATTTAGGTCTTTAAACCTGAAAAAATGACCAAAATTCTTAAATTTAGTCGTTTTTAAAAGTACAAAAAATTTGAGAATTTTGTCCTGTCCTGGAACGGTCTTTTGCCCATTACTAACTCAGCATTTATTAAATCCCATCTGTGTATATAGTTTCGAGTTTATTAAATGAACTTGAGGTAGATACAGATACTGTTGGAATTGTTTCCAAATGTGAGATGTGCACATTTATTCAGTTTTGAAGAAATTACAACGGAATTGACTGGTCATGATAGCATAATGCAGAAGGAAATGATAGCAATTTACAGATCCTCCATGTCATGACAGCCTTGGAGAGGTAATGTTTGTTAATTTGGCAACTCGATGACCTGTTACTGCTTTCATACTGAACCTCAAGAGAATCATATCATAAGCAACCTGCCATTGGTAGGGCAAAATAACAGAATCAAGGAAAATAATTTCAATTGACTTTAAAATATGTAGATGGTTCCACATCATTATTCAGATTCAAGAAATGAAACATAAATTTAATGAATCAAATAATCATGACGATGAAAAACATGACATGTCAGCCAAGACAGCACAATATGATCTCGACTTTTTCATGAAGATTATTATAATGCCGTTCATTAGATTTCCTTGATCATCAGCATAATTTCCGCTTAGCTGCGATGCTTGTTAGCAAATATTCATTTCTTTTGATATCCAACTTTTTTCATACTACTTATAAAAGGGCGTCATGTCGGTATTATATAAATTTGTCAAAATCTAGCATTTTGAAGACCGCAGGAAAGTAATCGCCTGTAAAAATGCTGAATCTTTCATATAAAAATTTTCACTGTATACAGATACTTTTTTGAGTCGACACTCTACCTACATATATTCACTCTATGGCTCTGCCGCTTCTTCATTAACCGCAATCCGTCGGTTTTGAAAGACCATATCTTTAGTGTGATCAACACTGTCTGGTCCTGTTAATGCTCTGGAGCGCACTGCTCCTTCTTGATGTTTAACACTTGTGCAACCATCCTAGAATTCCTCTATCCATTCGTAAACTCTTCGTGATGTACAAATGTCGCCGCACTGCACCAGCAACCTTATGTGGATTTCAGCTCCAGGAATTCCTTCTGACTACAAAACCGAATTACTGCACGTTGTTCTTCCTCAGTGCACACAATGAGCGGTGTAGGGATCATTGGAAATGAGCATTTCTTCTGCCATTGCAAAAGACAAAAGAGGTGCTGATGTGACGAAAAGAAATGGTTGAGTTGCTATCAATCGGCATGAATCAATTTCATGTCACTGCAGCAATGTAAATGGCAAGCCTGAAGCGATGCAAATCATTGTCGAGAATAATAGGCAGTATAAAAAAAGAAATTTGAATAAAAAGCTGATGGGATATCTTAATTGAAGAGAGTGGAATTTTTTACTTACCTTCGCATTACTCACTTGTTATGACTATAAATGTCACCCATTTAGAAAAAAAATTCTACTCCGTCAAATAACAATGATTCAACCGTTTAATTAATTTTACAAATGTACTATTTTAGAAGTTATAGTCCGGCAGCCAGAGCGAGTTTCTGCAGGGAACGAGGCCGAAAGTGAGTGATGATGTACACCCTATGCATGCTACGAATCGGTACGTCTGCCGAGTTCTAGTGAGTTCCTCTTCTTGTCAGACAGGATCAAAGAAAAGCACATGTAAATCCAATGGGACGGAGATTGCAGTTTTTGATTAAAATGAAGTTTTCTATGTTTCGCTTATCAACTGGAAAGTATTAAGTCTAGAGTTATACTTTTTGACATGGAGTGTCTTCAGGTCATTTCCTATGATGTGCATGTGCTTTTATCATGCTTCTGATCGGCCATGCATGTGAGAATGTGTTTGAATGTGGATCAAGTGGATCAAAATGTCTGTGTTTGCCGACATTAAGAGGCTCGCCAAATCTAAATGTGTCTAACTTTATAGACAGGGGTGCATGAACATGAAAGGAAATGACCTGAAGACATTCCATGCCAAAAATTGTGACTCTGGGCTTCGTACGTTTCGTTTAATCAGAGAAAACATAGAAAATTTCATTTTAGCCAAAAAACTGCAATCTGAGTCCCATTGGATTTACATGTGATTTTCTTTGATCTTGTCTGACAAGAAGAGGAACTCACTAGAACTCGGCAGACGTGCCGATTCGTGGTAGGCATAGGGTGTACATCATTCTGTGAAAGTATCACTTTCGGCCTCGCTCCCTGCAGAAACTCGCTCTGGCTGCAGGACCATTAAGAATGTTGGAAATTAGTTACTATTAGCATTTTTTTATTGTTTTGGAACATTTATATTATTGACCTAATTAACAGTGTGGTATATTAATTAGCAACACTAACGAAGGCCTACATTTTGTAGGTTGCAACAGAAAGCACAGCAAGCTCATTGAAGCGTTCAACAGCGCTCACTTCACGCTCATGAATTGCAAAGTGATCACCGTTCTACTCAAGTTTACGAATTTCGTGGTAAATTTCATTTTGATAGGACTCCGACTCCGACTCCGGGTGGCAAGTATATAAGCCTAGTTTTTTGAAATTTTATCTGGTACCCTACATCATAGATCACTATAGGATTACCTGAACCTATATTTAGTGATCATTGCTGCATCAATTATCAATCATTTTCGATGATAGTTGATCAAATGTCGCTTTCAGTTGGATGCACGACTCAGCTCCTCCCATCTTCTTGATGTGTGCTTCACACGGTTTTTCTTCAGTCTCTACCAGGCACGAAAATCCCCATCCTTCTCCAAAAAATATGATCGATGCTTCCGATTTTAAATTCGCTTTAGGGAAGCCAGCACACGATTAAAGTGAGGGTAAGAGGTAATGTTCTCAAAGAGACAAGTATTTCACTTTTGTCTCTGATGTGACCTTTGGCGCGTAGGTGTAATCGAGGCTAGGAAGGCTTGTCTTCTCTACTAAATCACCGAGTGAAAAAACAATCCTTTTTCACTATCACGGTTCATTCCCTCACCTACTATAAGCTTTGTACGGACTGCTGTCTCTGTACTTTTGTTTGACGGAGAAAGTTGACATCAAGACAATGACAGCTATGCACGAGAATAAATACTTTGCTTATATTATATTATTTCGGATCTAGCTATAGGCCGAAGTCCGGAGGTTACAATTCCAAAGGTTACCCATGGGCCTTTCCACATCGCCTTCCGCCCTCCAACACGTTTTGAACGAGACTATTGCCCCTATCAGCAGCGACGCTGTTTTATGCTACGCACATGTTGATGATGTGATTTTAATTGACTTTCCGCATCGAATCCAGCACAATCTCCGGAGATTAACACAAAGGATTCAACAGGCAGGATTTCTCATTGGCCATGACAAATCACAAACCAGACCCTCAAACACAATTGACTATTTGGGACTTCATATTTCATTCAAAAAGAGAGCCTTTCGTCCTTCAGACCAACACATCACGAATCTACTTCAGCTCATACCTACGATCCCGAACAATGTACAAGGCAAACGCTTGCAACGGATCCAAGGCTACCTGGTTTATTGGATATCTGTGACATTTCGACTCTACGCGACCGTTCGTTCGAATTTAGCCAATCTTCTCAAGCTTATGGCATGGATTTTTCGTATTGCGGGAATCTGGATACCTTTTGCCGAACCGGCAGAACGAGTAGTACACGTAGATGCTACTCCTAAACGTGTCGCATTTGTATGTCTCAATTCTGGATTCACTGCCGTCGCTCCTAGAAGTGATACCCAAGCAGCGAATGAGCTTTTCGCCTTGCTCTGGGCTTTTTCTACTTTTGGGCCACGCGCACTTTATTTAGCGGATAACAGATCTTGCTTGAAACTACAAAGACGTTCCACATCGTTCACAGCCGCAAAAGCAATAGCTTCTATGGCCAATGTTCAAACGGGATGGATTGCTACAACATGTAATCAGGCTGATGCCCCTATAGTCCTGCAGCCAGAACCAGTTTCTGCAGGGAACGAGGCCGAAAGTGAGACTTTCACAGAATGATGTACACCCTATGCCTACTACGAATCGGCACGTCTGCCGAGTTCTAGTGAGTTCCTCTTCTTGTCAGACAAGATCAAAGAAAATCACATGTAAATCTAATGGGACTCAGATTGCAGTTTTTGGCTAAAATGAAATTTTCTATGTTTTCTCTGATTTAACAAAACGTACGAAGCCCAGAGTCACAATTTTTGGCATGGAATGTCTTCAGATCATTTCCTATCATTTCCATGCACTCCTGTCTATAAAGCTAAACACATTTAGATTTGGCGAGCCTCTTAATGTCGGCAAACACAAGCATTTTGAGGAACTTGATCCACTTTTAACCACATTCTCGCATACATTCCCGATTAGATGCATGATAAAAGCACATGCATATAATAGGAAATGACCTGAAGACATTACATGTCAAAAAGTATAACGCTGGGCTTAATACTTTTCGTTTAATCAGAGAAAACATAGAAAACTTCATTTTAGCCAAAAACTGCAATCTGCTTCCCATTGGATTAACATGTGTTTTTCTTTGATCTTGTCTGACAAAAAGAGGAACTTACTAGAACTCGGCAGACGTGCCGATTCGTAGTAGGAATAGGGTGTACATTATTCTGTGAAAGTCTCACTTTCGGCCTCGTTCCCTGCAGAAACTGGTTCTGGCTGCCGGACTACTAGTAGATGGGAGATTCAACAACCAATGACAGTGATTCAAAGAATCACTAACTTCCCATTTTGTGACAATGATAGTTGTGCACATGGCATTTCTAGACCTGGTAATATGTTGTAAACTCTTTACGCTGGTACTATGTTGTATTCTCTTTATATTGTAACAGGGTGACCTTTTTATCCCTCATCGCCTCAATAGCCATGTTGGCTACAATTTTGCGTAGATCTGCACTCATTGGCCAGTAATTATTGATTTTTATAGTAGTATATAAGGGAATAAAGCCAATGATCCAGATCTCTCTTGAGGCTCCGTCAATCACGTATGTCACCCTGATGTACTTGACTGTAATGTTATAATACAAATGGTACTAATGATACAAATTTGGTACTCCGACTCCGACTCCAGCAAAAATGATAGGATTCCGGGACTCCGACTCCACATCCCTGATTCAAGTGCTTAATGTACTGTACATATTATTGAATCGCTGTTTATTCGGTTACCTTTGAGCAATGTAATTATATGGTGTTTATATGTCCCACCGAATTTGCCTGCAAGTATTCATTGCGAAATCCGTGAAAGTTTAGTTCTCATTTATGACTGCATGCTGGAATCTTTCCCAGATGCTAGCTTCATCATTTGCGGTGACTTCAATAATTTGAATACGAGCTTTTTTCGATCTATCTTTGTATGTACAAATCGAGTTACCAACCCAACACGTGGAAATTCTACACTGGATCAAATCTGGATATCCGAACAATTAGAGTCTTTACCCACTCGATGCCGACGTCGGTTCTCCTCTTTCAACGTCTGATCATTGCACTGTTTTCTTGAGGTCCTCATTAGCAATCAGGGAGAGTGCTGTAACCAAGACTGTATTTGACTATCGACATATTAATATCCAGAACTTCCTCAGATGCTTAACTTCACCTTCGTTTGACAGAGTATACGGTGCGGTTAGTGTTGACGAGAAATGCTATGCTTTTTACGAGGCATTTTTTGAGGCCTTGAGTGTTATTCCAAGACGGCAAGTTATGATGACTCAGCAAGACAAAATGTGGGTAATTCCTGTTCTAAAGCTGATGATCGAGGATAAATGGGTGGCTTACCGAACCGGTAATTGGCCAGTTTACAACCACGTGAAAGAGAAAATAAAATTAGAAGTTTTGAAAGCCAAGAGATGCTGGAGCAACAAAATTCTAATGAGGGATAAGAATATGTGGAACGTTGTGCTGGAAATTAAAGGGGAAAGGAAGAACTTTCGATATCCTGATACTGGACCCGACGGTGACTGTTTCGTCTCTGAATTATCCAAAATTTTTGAATCGTGCTTTAATCATGAACCTGATGTTGATTTGGAAGTGCTTTCAGATGACTCGTGGGAAGTGCATATAGACTCGTTACTTGTTCATCGACATCTCTCAACATTAAGAATGCAGCAAGCAATGGGTTACGATGGTGTAAGTGCTTTTCTACTGCGTGAAAGTTCAGATGCAGTATGTGATCCTTTAGCTCATATCTATCAGACCTCTATCAGGACACGGACATTTCCTACATATTGGAAAAATGCTTACATAAAGCCTATTCCAAAATGCCGGAACCCTTCAATTTTTGATTATCGTCCAATTTCTCTGTTACCTATTGTTTCAAAACTTTTTGAGCGAATCGTCCTTTCATGCATGAAACACAATTTTGTCAAATCATTTGGCGTTGGTCAACATGCGTTTAGACCATTAGGGTCTACCACAAGTGCGCTAATTGACATTCACAATAGCGTTACGCATTTTTTGGAGAATCCTGACAATATGTGTGTCAGACTAACGTGCCTGGATTTTTCGAAAGCTTTCGATAGGATTCATCATAATCGTTTGTTGAATGTCCTCCTTGTGCAGAATTATAGTAAAGGATTTATTTTGTGGCTGTGTTCTTATTTATCTGATCGAATGCAACGTGCATGTGTTAATGAAAGTATTGGGCCCTTAATAAATGTAACGTCCGGGGTGCCTCAGGGGTCTGTACTTGGGCCTTATTTATTTGCTATGTTTGCATCTACCTTGTCTGTGTGCTCAAATAGCGGTCAACTTATAAAGTATGCCGATGATTTCACCCTTGTTGAGTCCTACACAAATGTTGAGCCCAATCCATCGCATTCATCAGTAATACAAGATTGGTCTTTTGCTAACAAGTTGAAGTTAAATCCTGATAAATGCAGACAGATGTTAATTCGTCGGAAAAAGAATGCCACTGTGTTGCCATATGATGGTATAGAATTGACATGTAAAATCAATATTCTTGGTGTGACTTTAACAGACAATTTGAAATGGAACGTTCATTTTGAAAACATTTTATTGTCAGTCAATCGTCGTCTACATGTGATACGCACATTGAAACCCTATGTCTGTAAAGCAAAATTGTTTGAAATTTTTCATAGCTGTGTTGTCTCTCTACTTATGTACGCCACTCCGCTTTTTTGTAGATTGTCATCAGAGATAAGTAATGAGATAAATATATTTCGGAGGCGAGCGCATCGCATCATCTGTAATGAAGATTGTAAATGCCACATTATTCCTGATTTTGACAACATGCGCAAAGATCTGATTTGTAAATTTTTATTTAAGTGTCAGTCACCTGCTCACCCACTCCATGCTTTTGTGCCTGTCCGAATGGCTCATTCTGGCAAATTTCGTTTGAATCCGTGTTTGACATCACGCCGACAAAACTCTTTCTTCATATGGTCATGCATGCTGGCGAACAGTGAAACAAGCTTGTAAATAGTATTTTTCCTCTATTTTTTCTGAGATTTTTGCTTCAACAAACGGTTTTTCTATTTCATTATACTTATTGTTGTGAATTTACTTTTGTATAAATGATTGTCATTCTCTTACAATAAGCATATTACTTACTTACTTACTTACTTTATATATTTTGAAAGCAATAATCATTTATTTATATACACTTTTTGAAAAGTGTGCAACAAATTCATAGAACGAACTGCAGCAGTCAGTACGTCAAAGCAATATTCATTTCTAAATTTTGTAAATTGATCGCTTTACACGTACTTTTGATCACCATACACAGAATATTGCATTTTTATAAAATACAAATGTAAAATCAGTCGGTGCATGTAAAGTTCGGTGCGATGAGCAACTATCAGAAGCTGTTCATCTGCGATGGTAAATACATCTGTTAGTTATCAAAAGGTGCTTAATGTAATACATATTGAAGCCACAAAATATCAGCATAATTCAAACACATGAACCCTTAGAGCAAGTATATTAGGTAGAGTAGCAACCCAGTAGTACTAATTAAATCCCCATAGTGTATGCAGTTTCGATTTTATGATATTGATAAAGTATCATAAAATATCATAACCCTTTGATGCATAAATTGTTTTGAAAATTAAAGTTTTTTTGAAAAATTGCGGGCGTTCTAGGGATCATACGAAGTCGGGAGAGGTGCCATTAGAAGCGCATTGATCTCCTCTTTCTTTTGGTTACAAAATTTTGCCGCAGCAATGTTGACCCAAAAGATGTGGGTCAAAATGTCCTCAAGAATTCAATATGCATGAAAAGGATAAATGACAGCGAGTTAAGACCCAATACCAAATATGAGACATGCTGATTTCTAAACTTTTGAAGAACTGTGCCCGGATTTGAATGACTGATCATGATAGCAATACAGAAGGAATTATAGTATTTTACAAATCCTCTGTGTCATGACAACCTTGGAGAGATAGTGCTTGTTAAATTAGCTATTCGATGGGTTACTTTGAAGCTCAGCCTTGTTAAGCTTTGTTCACACATGAGAGATGAGAGCTGACACCCAGACAATCATCCAATCAAACGGCAAGATTATAGTTTCCGTCGTCCATTTCAAGCGTCAATCAAAATTATGCTGCGACGAACTCCACGCAGTCTGAACAGTCCTTAGACATGCCTCAGACCCACTAACTTCATCTGCTGTCGTTTGTGCGGGGCGACCAGGGAGAGGCTCACCACGTTTTCCTGAGAGATAGTGTGAACGGGTCCCGAGACAAGCTTCTATCACGCGTCTGAGAAATGCCTCTGAGACAAACTCCACGATCCTTGTCTCAAGTGTGAACAACCCTGAGACCTTCAACAGAGACAACGACCATGTCACAACAAAAGTTGCATGCGTTTCAACTTTTCTGAGACTTCCTTGTTATCAATATCCAACTGCATTGTGTATTCGACGCGTATTCATTTCATACGAGTACACATGCACACATGTTTTTGTGTTGGCTGCACAAGTCAATTCAGTCTGAACAAATGATTCATTTGATGATATTTACGATATTTATGATGCTTATAAATATTTTCGGTACTTATGGGTTATCCCCACCTAGGTTTTCAAATTTGTCTAAAATCTGCAAAAATGAATCAATTGTCACCAAATATCAAGTAGACGTACGTAAGCATGTTTTCTACCTACATACAAAATTTTATGCAGATCAGACAAGTACTTTTTGCATTAGAGATGATAAACGTGGAGTGTAGCGATGCCAACAGCTTGATCTGACTTCGTCTGTTCGACGCATGCTTTCTTCTTTCAGAAATCCGAATTTACGATGAATCAGACAGAAACATGATGGCATGTACAGACTACTTTGCTTGATTGATGAAATTAGTCTAGAGGTACAGCATGGTGGCCAAGTTTTTTGCTGCCAAAAGCCGGACGGGACACTAAATTGTTAGAAGTAGTCACGATTTCTGATAACGCACTTTTCGCGATTCGGAAGAGATATGACAGCGACATGAATGAATCATCTGGAAACGCAGAAATAGGATACGTGGTTTGGTTGTCTGCATATCGTTTATAAACAGAAGTATTAAATCAATACATTTTTATCTAAGGCTTCCGATCATTTTGTGGTAAACATAATTTTATTTCGTGATAATGTGACTAAAGTATATGCTTCCTTTCAAATCGGTCTATATGCTGAGTATAGATAGTAGACTTTCTCTGTCATCCTGATCAAATCGGAGACCTAGCCTATGTTAGCTCAAACTGAAATTTGCATGTAAAGGATATAAATTGTTAGTTCCATGAGCTACGCTAAGTTAATACCGGTAATTGTTATATGCATTATGTATTATGACCAGCTGATAACATCAACGTCTATGGGATAATATAATAATAGGACTGCTTGCATAATCTCTACTCAGAATTCTACAATTCTACACGTGAGCAACTCACTAACTGACTTCTGAATTACCCTAATTAAATGTTGTAAAGTACGCTACCTTTCCGTAAGTTACCTCGTTAAGTTTTCAGAAATTAATGTTAAGTTATCTCGATTACCACAATTTATAAACAATATCCTTAAGTTATTACAAACACGAGTACCTAGCTGCATCAAGTGTATGTCGATAACAGACAGCCTATCGAACCTTTATAAACGTGCTTTTATTAAGTCAGGGTACATAGTACATACCAGTGGCGAGGTATCTAAGTGTTAGGGCTAATCTTTCTTTTGCTGGAATGGCTTCTCGCAGATGTGTGTCCATCTTGCTTATTCTTGGGCCAATAAGTGAGATAGGCTGTTCAAAATTTGTTTCACTCATACGTAGGAAATATTTGTCCTTGATCTTCAATTCGGGTACCAGGGAGTGGAAAGCACAGGACTCAGCCGTTTGGCTATCCAGTCGCGTACTCAGCAGCTACGTGTTCCCGCTCTTTTTCTTTTACGAAGGGTTATAACCGCAGCGGCTTGCCTACGTCTATTCTTCATGACGATTTATGACAAAATGAATCATGAGTCTCTTCAAGCTCTCACATAGTCTGAACGGAACCTGAGAGTTAGCGCAACACTCGGTGATATGCCACGCTCAATTACGCGTAATTCACGCGTAAACTACGCGTAATTACACATGACCCTAAACATCCGTGGCTATGCGTGACATTGCTACAACATCTGTCGGCAGTCCTGTTATATAGACTTTGAATCTCATGTGTCTGCATGTATCAGAGGCTAAACAATGCGATAGGACCTCAATTTCATGCTCAGGGAAGACAGAACATGCTTAGCGGTTCATCCGTGGTTCAAGCGGCAGCGCAGACAACCGTAGACGACGCACAAACTATAAACGCTCGCCCGCGAGTATTCATAAACATTCCCCATGTTTTAACAGCATCAGATCAAGTGATTTATGACTCTTCGTGCAGCGCGTATATGCGTGCGATGAAGAATAGAATGTCTTTAACCACGGATGTTTTGGGTGTTCCGTAATTACGCGTGAATTACGTGTGTCATGTCACCTAGTGAACAAAAATATATAAATCGAAACATTTTTCACTTTATCTGCGACCTGATGTCGGTAGTGTGACGGGTCTTATACCTAGGTCTCAGCAGATCTCAAGTCATGTCTCAGCGTCGATAGTTAAGTGAAGGAGTGGAAAATGAGGGGCAGCTCTTTTCCTGAGATCTCTCTCTCTCTCTCAAATGTGAACTGATTGGTCTCAGTCTCAGGTTTGATTTGAGGTCAACACTCAGGTTCTTCTCTCATGTGTAAACGTAGCTTTACAATGGGATTGTTTTCTTAGGCGTGATCACATCACAACCTACCTGCCAGGGAAAGAGCAAAACATCATAATTAACTTTAAAAATGTAAATGGGTTCACTTTACTATTCAGATTCAAGAAATGGCGCTTGTGAATCATAAAATCATGCCGCTGAAAGTTGAATAAAAAGCATGACCTCTCAGTCAGGAAGCACAATAAGATCTCAACTTTTCATTGAAGACTTGCAGGGACTTGCATTATAATGCGGGTTATGAAATTTCCTTGATTATCATCTTAATGTCTGCTTGATTGAGACACTTAGTAAATTTTCATTCTTTTTGTTATCTAATAGGTTTCATGCTACTTGCATAGAGGCACCAAATCGCTGTTATATAAACACTGGAATAATTTACAAAAATTTAGCTACTTAAAAAGTGATCAAATATTTTTAGATCGCAGGAACGTAATCTCCGCAAAAAGCTAAATCTTCTGATATTAAAATTTTCACTGCATGCTAACATTTTTTATGAGTCGACACTCTACCTACTTAATACATATACATGTTTACTCTATCCATTAACCATAACGTTTTTTTGAGTTGCAAAAATCTTTGCTTCTTCACGTGTTTGCAAATTAGTAAAAAATTAGAGTAAAAAATGTCACAAAGGCAAACTAATGTTAAAAGAAAATTGGCTGAATACAAAACGTAAACAAACAAAATCCGCAAAACAATGTAAACACTCGTCCTTGTGTTTCTGCTCATTGACGACATCGAACATTGAACAATGATTAAATCCAATGTATTCGAAAGACGTTTGTGGTTCAAATGACATTGCTATAACACTGTTTTACAAAAGATCTAAAAATTTCAGGACAACTGTGAAAAAATTGGGGAAAGAATTCCACATACAGTGGGAGAAGAATTAAATCATGTATGGGCCTATAAATGTCGTACAGTGTAACCTCCAGTCCGAGTACAAGTGGATATATATACAGCATGGTCTCCAGAGCTCCGAAGAAATTACTTACACCCGGGGTCACATTGCGTCTAAAGTTGAAAGACAAGAAGGCAAAAGCAAAAATAATAACCATCGTAACGGATTTGAACACTGTCATTGTCGAGGTATAAGCATTCGTTCTGGAGTGTAGAGAAACAACTAATTCTCACTGTTGCCTGAAATGAACAAAAAGAATTTGAAATTCTAATGTATCGGCGTAACGTGATACTGATTTATTTTTCATGAGGAAAGGAAATACTTTGTACATCATCAGGGATATGAATTTTTTGACTTTTTTTCGAAATTCAAATTTCCTGTATTACAGCTCGATGAGTTTTTGTTTAAAACTGATCAAAATGTGGTTTTTCTTAGTTATTTCAAAAAAAGTTCACGCCCAACCTCAAATTTCTGAAACGATTTTCACAAGAGATGCAGTACAAGGCTTACATTTTCATCTTCAGAGCTTCTAAAATGTCTCATTGCCAAAGATTGCTGCCGCTACCATAATTTTATATTAGTTAGGAATGCTTTATTATTCCCTGCTAAAACATTAGCAATGAGTTTGAGATCTTATTTGGTGCTAAAATTAGCAAAATCAGTTACCATGCAAGGGCTCTCAGACATTTTGATAACCATGACTTATGAACTTTGATTGTATTTATTCTTCTTTTATGATCTATCCATTGACAAGAGAAAGATGAGGAAGCCGACACAAATTGATGATGCAGCAGTTTTCTTGGAATAAAATTTTCAAGGTGATGAAGCCCTTGTTCAAGGAGTAAATTGTCATGACAATTCTGATAATAATGGCTCATTAAAACTTATGACAATTTCGAACCAGTTTTCATGAACTTATTATGAATTCATGAATACATTTTCGCACAGGAGGAGATACGCGAAGGTTCAAACTACGATAATATCAACAATGCTGACGGGGTGATTATAATAAAAAGCCGTATTAGTCATTGACATGATGCAAATGACCTGTCTTCGCTTGACATTTACATATAGAGAGAAACTTGCCACATACTTTGCTACAATCCAGAAGAACAATCTCTATAGAACAACAACAGGATACCGCTAAAATTCCAAATTGTTGGTCGTTATCTGCCCCTTGCTAAAATTATCAAAGGAAAAAATAGCGAATACACGTGAAATTGTAAAAGAGATATTGTATTTATGGGAAAAGAAATTGAATTTTCCTGTTTTATCTACTCAAACTGTGGAAGCTAAACTTGATAAATTATTGAAAACATATGACGATTGTGTGAAATGACAGAAATATGGTTGAAGTTTTTGATATTACGAAAGAAAATGCTGTTTGGTTGTGCAGCGAAGATAAACGTCTACACCAAATTTGGATTGAAAGCAACGGACAAATCGGGTATATGACGGAGAGGGTTGCGAATCCCATTGCAATCCATCCTTCCAAAAGGAGGAAGAAATTCATTCAATGCAATCCATCCTTCCAAAAGGAGAAAGAAATTCATTCTTAACCAATGTCCTCGAATTTTGATTTAAGACCATCTGAAGAACAGGAAACAGATATCGACAGCGAGTATCAAGAATCAGATTATTCAGGCGATTGGTCCACTAAAATTAGAGGAAATTATCATCTACAAATGCAGCTACCAAATTAGTGGCAGCTTCAAAGTTATCAACTTGCAAAGCAGCGTGTTTGTAATCAACTGCCTGAATCTGGAGTAAACATTCACTCACCTACACAGTCCGGCCTGTATAAGTCTTTCATCAAAGAGGCGAGAAAACTTAAAGATGAAATGAAAGAGACTTTGAGTGTGGAGCATTGGTAGTTACATTTCGATGGTAAGCGAATTGACAATCGAGAAATCAAGTATTGGTTTTAGAAAGAATGAACACAGAGAAATCATGCTATACTTGAACAACCCAATGGAAAGGCTGATACGGTTGTCCAAGGAATAGTAACATTCCTTGATGGAAATAAGCTATGGAGGAGCATAAAAATGATTGTTGCTGTCACAACTAATGTCAAAACTATGGAATTGTCATTCAATTGCAAGTAATTTGGTATAAATGAACCAGAGATACCGCAATTTGTTGGTTGTCATTATCATATTCCCGATAGAGTGCTTCGTTTGGTGATGGAAGATAAACTCGGCGGCAGTAATACTACACTCAAATAATTAATTAATAAATGATAATTAATATCAATTTGTCCTTGAGTTTTTGAAGAACGAAATATTGACGTCGAATTTCAATAATGAAAGTATAGATATCAAAAAGAACAACAGATGACGTGACGATATGAAATAATTATTTCATTTGAGCGGTTTTCCTATTATTTGAAAGAATCAAGAGGTTTCCTAAAAAACAATTCCAGAGAATACCGAATTTAAGAAATACAGGATGGAACTCCTAGGTAATTCCCACTCTCCTGGCTGACATTCTTTTATCCAGAGAGAAGAGCCTCATTGTATATAATTTGCCTTTTCATTTCTGGTGTGTGGGCTGATCTTTGGTTTATTAGCCAATTGTACAGCGCAACTGACTATCAAACATCATCTTACGAAAGAATGTAGAATCAGCAAGAAGTTCTGACTTCTGTTAAAATCTTTTGGAATCAAGAACCTTCAAGGCTGGAAATTCTATGAGCAATCAGTGCCGAACGAGCCATAAAGCACCTTCAAAATATCAATGACTTTTGCAGATAGGAGAGCGTTCAGTTAAATCTTCTATTGTGTAAACAATGAATGAAATAAATGTCACTTTTACTTTGAGTATTCAGATAAGATAATTGTGAAATATTCGAATTTCTGATCAATGAGATTAGATAATAGCACTAATTGTAATAGATTGTAGTAGGTAAACCATATTACTTCGAATATACCCTTTCATTTATGACGAACTAACTTTTTCTCATTAACTAAATGGCATCAGCAAATAATCAAATAATAGATTTGAAGAAAAACTAGCAGAAATCGCATTTCTTTTAAAAAAATGCAATTTTTGATATTTTCATTTTGAGTTGGGGTGAACTTCAGTAGTAAGCCCATCACAAATTCAAGCACAAAATGTGAAATGATGAGTCATCCCCCCCTCTGCAGAGAGGAAGGAAGTGGCCAAGGATGTGCTGGGAGGAATGGGTCCGAGAGGAGGAAACGGGTCCCTCCCCCCTCTGGAGGGAAGGCAGGAGTTTTCCAGCTAGGAGTGGAATCTCGGAAGGGAGAAGGGGTAGAATGTGTGAAGGATAGAGTGAGGAAAGGGTGGATGTTGATGGTGTTGGGATGAGAAAAGTTGGAAATCGTCATGAAGGAGGGTTTGGATGTGAAAGTGGAGTTCAGATGTGGAATCTGCGTGAAATGTTGGTTGGGGAAGGAAGGCGGGAGGAGTGATGAGGCAAGGGGTGGAGCGATAGAGTTGGAAAAAAGGCGGGGTTTGGATTTTTTGGGATGAGAAAGTCCATTTTTCGTCATGAAGGAGACCTCTGATGGGAAAACAGAGGCCAGATTCGGAATCTACGTCAAATTTTGGGTTAGGAAGGATGTTTCCAGCTCAATCGGAGAGAAAAAATTTTGAGGACGTCCCCCCCCTCCTGCCAAACTTCCAACTTTGGTTCCAGAGATGGTAGAAAGTTGTGCAATAGCTCATTTGAAAGCTGAGAATGAGAAAAATGCAGTGGAAAGCTCAGTTTGGACTAATTTTCTTGGCTTGAGGAACGAAAATGGCTGGAAAACTTCAGAGTTGAAAAAGTCAGGTTTTGGATGTTTTGGGATGAGAAAAGTCGTTTTTCGACAGGAAGGAGTGCTCGGATGGGAAAATGGAGTGCAAATTCGGACGTTTTGGTCAATTGTGGGTCTAGTAACGTCTTCCCAACTCCATCAGACAGAAAAAGTTCTGAGAACATGGCTTGTTCCACTCTGCCGTCGTTTAGAGGTGAGACGTTATTGAAAATATTGGACATTGACGAAAAAACGACAGAGTTAGAATGTTTACGAAAATCGCTCTAGCGGATGAAGAAGCCTCGGACGGGAAAACAGAGACCAGATTTGGAATTAGTGTGCCATGTTACACCTGAATGTCATTCATGAAATGTCTCCGAAGTGATAGGATAAAAAGTTGACAGAAGCAGTAGAGTTTACGAATGAATTTTGTTCACTACGTTTTCATCGACAAAGTCTTCGTGGTGTGATTAGGGACTACATCATCTCATTTCATCATGAAAAGGCAGACTTAGAATTTGATATCGCTAAAGGTTACTTCGTTTTCCAACAGCTCATGGACAGTTTGATAAATAGAGATGTGAAAGGACGATTAGTTGCAGAGATTGAATTTGAGCAAGTGACTGATGAACATGCAGGTGAGCGTGTAGTGTTTCATTTTGCATCCTATTCTGCAGAGACGATACATGATCCCAAAGATTTCTATCAGCGACACATGGCGAAAATTGCATCTCGACTAGATTCATTTCATGAGCATGGATCAAACTTGCTCTTATGTCGCATAAAACACATTCATATTCAACTCAATGTGCTAAACTAGATTTGACTTCAAGATTTGGGTAAAGCATTCATGAGTCAGTCGTCTGCGTGCGTCCTTTTCCCTGCCGCAACGAAGTCAGGGGAGAAACGGAGGTCTCTGATTGGCTCACATAGTGTCAAATGTGGATTCGCAGGAGACTATAAAAGCAGACGTCTCCCCATTTTCTCTTCATTTCATTCTCTTGACTTGGAAAGCGTGTGTGACTTGCGAAAGGCACTCTCCGTCTCAATTTTGCCTGATTCAATCCTGTTTGCAAATTTACAAGTGAGTGTCATGACTGTCTGGCCTAAACCTTACCAGCATTTTAGAAGAGAGACGCAGGAGAGTGTGTGGCCGATGATTGTACAAGCTCATTTTGTTGAACCATCACCACCACCACCACCGCCTCCACCACCTGGACGCTTTACCTTTAAGTCTTTTAGGGAATTGAAACTCGATTCGGGTCCTAAGCCCAAGACATTTAATTTACTGGACGATGACGAAGACTTAGACTTTGGTGATAAGCTTTAAATCCTGTGAACGCCTCAAAAGGTCCTTTTAAGGGCCACCTCATATGTCACTGCTAAGCTAACAATTTTCTTTTCTCTGATGATCATGAATGTACTTAGTGGTATTCTTTCGTTACAGACTGCCATGGCCATGAATCCTACTCCAACTGCTGCATCACTGAATCCTCAACATCTCGAGCTGTGGAATCCGAAAGTTGAAAAGGTAATTCACGGCTATCCTACCTACAAACAACAAGTGCGCTACAACGGTGTTCGACTCTATCTTCAAACGCCGGCGGTATACTTACCAAAAGTGGATCTGAGTATCCCTATGGATAATTGGTTGTGTCAGCAGCTTGACATTTTAGAAGACGTTGTGAGGCAAAAGGCTCTTATTCCTACTGAACTATTACAGTTGTGGCCAGAAAAGAAAACTTCTTATTATAAACCATTGTATCGCGGCACTCGCTGATATACTTTACAAACAAGTATTGTAGAGTCACTTCAGGAGTGACAGTTGAACAGTCAGTTGAAACAGAATTGTCATCGGTAGGTGCAGGCTTTTATTCCTTTCATATTGAGGTGCCTGCTGTTTATGTGGGACCTCATCAATCTGACGGTAATTTGATTTCTCTCAATTTGCGCATTGCTCAAATTCATCATCAACCTGAGTTAACAGGACTTGATCTCATTGAGAAAGTCATTGATTCTTGTGTCAAAGAGTGTCAAGAACCTGTCACTAAACCTAAACGTCGTCGCACATCAAAGAAAGATGGTGTTACCACCAAAGAGAAATCTTAAGTATTGTAATCAGTTAGTATGTAGTGAATGTGGAAAACGCGGTCTTGCGCGCTATGTTCAAATAAAACATTGTAGTCATGTATCTTTTGTTATGTAAAGGACAGACATCCTTGTAAAGTTCCTGCTCAATGTATTATTTTGTAATGAGGTTTTTTTGATATTGTAGGTTGTCATCTTCATAGACAGTGAGGGAACACCCATGCAGGAATTGAGTGCCATTGCAATGAGAGAAAGTGATGAAACTGTTGTTAGTGTATATCATAGATTTGCCTACTGTCCTCCACACAAAGACGAATGGTCACGACGTCATGTGCATGGACTTGATCCTTCTATTTTGATTCATATTGGATTTCTAAATGAAACGTATTTGATAAGTGATTTCAAACGGTGGCTGTCAGGTTTTCATATTGTTAAAATATTAGGAAATGATTTTGAACGAGAAGCAACAACACTTCAGTTGCACATTGATAATTTATATTTACCATGTTGGGTAGATCGTGTAAGACGAGACTATCATATGCATTGTGATCAAAAGAAGTTTAGAGATGAAATGATTTTTGACATGGCTGTATGTTTCGGTGAGAGACATCACCTTTAGAGACCACCATCTAATTGTAATACTAGAAATAAAGCTACCTAAATTGCAAAACTCTCTTCACGCTGGCATTGTAGTCTCTATGACGTTTATGAACTGTATCTATATTATTGTCAATAGCATGGGTCTATGTAAAACATGTTTTTACTCCTTGTGAATGAATAATGATTATTTATGAAGTGTATTCTGTATTTGTGAATTTTGTCTGGTATTGAATAAACTTACAGTGGAACATGATTGTTATTTCTGTATTATTCATAGTGGAAGTCATTGAAGCAATGTGAAATCTATAGTCACAACGTTTATGATGGCGCATCGTACACCAAGTAACGGCATGTGTCATTTGACACTTGATCAACAAGGATTCGATGGATTCTTACAAGATTGGAAACGTACATTTAAAATGAAGATGAATGATATGAAAGTAGTGCTCACTGAAAGCCTTCCTCTCTTCAAAAGATTGATGGAGAGTTACAACCTCAAGATGTAAAGGGTAGACTCGTTGCTTATATAGAGTTGAAAGATTTGCAAAAACCACTTCGTTTTGGATCTTATTGCACAGAAAGGATTACTCTTAGTGATCAATTTTATGGTCGTCATATGGAGAAAATTATGGAGAGAATAGAAGAGACGTTGGAAGGAAATGCGTACGTTGTTAAACATATCATGATTCAACTGAGTGTGTTTACATCCACGACTTTGTTTGATGCGCGACACATTGTGTAGATGCAATAAAGTTTTCTTTTCACTGAGTATTTTGTAATGGTGTATAGAGCAACATGAG